>CAUZXS010001083.1:0-12500 GCA_963585895.1 Sepioteuthis lessoniana | reverse complement strand
GAATGTCCCTCAGCTCGGTCGTTACGGCTCTCTTGATGGGCTCCACGCCTTAAAAAAGGGGAAACATTAATGATCTCCTTGAGTTGAAAGGAAAAGGAAAATTCACAGGGAGTAAAACAAGGTAAATACGGAGTTTGTTCCCGTGCTGTAGTGTTCCTATCGGCCATGATCTACCAGATGTCTAGCACATCCAGACCAGTTACTTTTAAGACGAGCAAATTTCTTGAGATAGCCAACCAAACTCTATCCGTTTTCGTGTCTAACCGGCTTTCAATCATTCAAACATCAAGCCAATGATTTCCACAAAATATCAACGTTATCCATTCAACGTTGATTTCAGTCTTACTTATTGTAGACCTTCCGCTCCAGAAGTCATTTTCTGCTTCCCATTCTCGGGTTGAAATTCTTTGTCAATCCCACATGTATACGACATGGTGTTATTTCCATCCATTGGAAGAATGTCAAGTGCGAGTGACGGAGTTTTCCCAAACCATGTGAAAAATTCCAGTTTCCTTCATTACTTTGTGCTCATAGCTGAACAATCTTAAAAAAAGAGATGTAAACAAAGAGATGAGATAAAAACAAAAAAAGAAATGATTTCCGAATTGTCTAGACTACGTACTTAGAACATCGATTGATAAAATCAAAGAGAATGGCTTCGAACTGACGAAGAAAAGAAACAGAAGATACCCCGCAACAACAATTACCCTACTTAAACTAGTAGACAAATTCACGTACCTAAGAAGCAGCGTCGAATCAACCGAAAAGGACATCGAAACGAGGCTAACGAAAGCATGGACAGCTATCAATAGGCTATCGATTATATGGAAATCAGACCTAATCGATAAAATGAAACGCAGTTTCTTCCAGGCAGCGGTCACAACGATACTGCTATATGGATGCACTACATGGACGCTAACAAAACGGCTGGAGAAGAAACTAGATGGCAATTACACAAGAATGCTGCGTGCAATCCTGAACAAGTCCTGGCAGCAACACCCCACAAGACACCAACTGTACGGCCACCTGCCCCCTATCACGAAAACTATTCAAGTTAGACGAACCAGACATGCAGGACACTGCTGGATAAGCAGAGATGAACTCATAAGAGATGTACTCTTATGGATCCCCACACATGGCCGCGCAAAAGCAGGGCGACCAGCTTGAACGTACATTCAGCAGCTATGTGAGGATACAGGATGTTGTCCTGAAGACCTACCTAGGGCGATGAACGATAGGGAGGAGTGGCGAGAGAGGGTCAGGGATATCCGTGCTACCAGCACGATATGATGATGATGATGATGATATCATGGTAGGTGATATCACAATCCGCTTATCTCTCTTTGAACCATATCTCACACACAAACTCAGCCCCGTTACTTTTTAAAGAGATATATAAGCCCTCTGCATGAAGCAACATATCCATAATAGAATGGAAATAAATTTATAATCCTAATGAGACCGGTTTTTGCTTTATTGCTCTGTGATGTGAATTACATTGAGCTCTTTACCAGAAAAATTTAAATGTTCATAATTGAATGATTTTTTTTTCCTGACGGAATTATTCCCGACTCCTGCTTAACTAGACCGAATAATACACATATTGCTCCTAATTAGTTGAGCTCTCTTGGAAAATTCCAACATAAAAACATATTATCGGAAACTTTACCAACTCGGAAATGGATATTTTTACTCCGGAATATTCACTGAAGAACATCCCTCGTCCATCTTACCATGCTTTCCAACTGGCTTTAACGGAGAAAATAGTGGATTTCGTCAAAAGATTACGATGGAAGGCTTTTTTTTTCTCCCAGTACTCATGTGAAGATAGTGAATGTGCAAAAAAAGAGATATACAACCTCAAATCCCAGAATACACTTCCAGATAATAAGCTACTGGACCCGTTTGAGGCGGACTTATTTCGACTCGTATGACACTATTGAATGGTTTTGGAAAAATAAAAATAAGAGCAAGGCTATTTTTATGCAATTCGATATTATTGACTTTTATCCTTCTATAACAAAAAATACTCTGATAGATAGCATTAACTGCAACAGAAAATATGAAGAAATAACTGAAGAACAATATGATATAATTCTAGCTTGTAGAAAAACAGTTCTAAAAAATAATAGATCCACGTGGGTAAAAAGTGGTTCTGATAATTTTGATGTCCCTATAGGGGGGGGGGTTAAATAGCTGACCTTGTGGGTCTATATATATTAGTTATACTTACTAGGATTGTTAGCCCGGAACAGATGGACTTATATCATTTGGTGGGATTATATATATCACAAATAGTAATGTCCCAAATAGCTCACATATACAAAAGAAGATTATAAGGGGTTTTACGTTTTTAGGATTCAAAATAGAAGCTTCATCAAATAATAAGATAGTTAATTTCCTGGATGTGACACGAAACCTTTTGAATAACAGATATAAATCTTTTCTAAAAACTGACCAGTACCCTTCCTATATTAATGTAAACTCGAATCACCCGAAGACCATAATTAAACCAGTCTACAAAGCAGAAAATTTGAGAATTAGGAATTTATCTGCCTACGAGAAAATATTTCAAGAGAGTAGTAAGCTATATATGGATGCCCTTAAAAATAGCGGTTTTAGGGAAGAGCTCAAATTTCAAGGAGAAAATATACCTAATGATATTAATAAAGAAAATAAGAAGTACAGTAAAAAAAATAGAAAAAGAAACATAATATGGTATAACCCATCTTTTTGTAGACTAGCTACTATAAATGTAGGTATGAAACTGATAGATAAGCACTTTAAACATAATAATATACTACATAAAATATTTAGTAGAAAAACGTTAAAAATTAGTTACTCCTGCAAGAAAAATATTTTTCAAATAATCAATAATGATAATAAAGAGATAATTAAGGAATTTCATGACCGAACGAATAATGATAATAATGATAATAGTAAACAAAACGAACGTAATTGTATAACTTGAATGAATTGTCTCATGAATGGATTATGTTACTAAGATAATGTAGTATACCAAGGAATCATTTACCCAAAAGAAAATGTTAAGGATAAAAAAACTTATATAGGAATTTCCTCGACGAAATGGAAATCTAGATACGCTAATCAATTTTCTTTCTCCCATGAACATCTGAAAAACCAAACAGCCCTATCTAAGCATTTGTGAAGTTTGAAAAATAAAGGTTTAAACCCTGAGATTCAATGGTCCATATTGAAAAAGTCGATTACTACAAAATGCTTTGATAGAATATGTAATATGTGCCTAGAAGAAAAAAATACAAATAATGATATACCAAGACCCTGAAAAATTATCAAATTAATTGCTAGATGTAGACATAGGAATAAATTTATACTATAGACAAATTATCATACATAATGTTTAATTAACTAAAACGTAGGATTAATTTGAGATTTGAGGTGAAATAAATAAAATAAAATAAAGTAGAACTTTTACCTTAGTATAACCAAACATCGTTTTAAAAATTGATTTGAAGGCGTTTTCCTTCTTTTGTACGGAGCTAAAAGTTACCTTATACCACCCCTTCAATTCACATTAGATTATACTGTGTTGAATTACTGCTTGCTAGATACTACGTCTTTTACCTATGCAAAGGACAATTTCATCAGTCACCATCAAACATGACAGAAGGCTGACAGCTCCTAACATTACTGCACAACGGAGCCAATTTCGTGAAAATAATGTGTCAACATCCATTATGAGGAGAAAACTCTGTGAAGTTGACCTATATGGCAGAATTGGCGTCGGAAACCACCAATGAGGAAGCACATCATTGTCAAAAGGCTTAAGTTGGTCGAGCTTCACAAACACGGGACAACAGAGCAATGGAATAAAGTCCTTTTACCCGACGATTCAAATTTCGAAATCTTAGGGTAAAATATGAGAGTCTACGCACGGCGAAGAGTTGAGGAAATAGCTGCAACCCACTGTATTACACCAACCGTAAAGCATGGACGAGAACCCGTTATGGTGTAGGGGCTCGCCAATTGCAAAGTCGAGGTTTTGCACAGAGTGAAGGGCAAATTGAATCAGCTCGGCTATCACAGTGTATTACAGCATCACGCAATCCTGGCTTTTAGCTCAGAGATTTCTACTTATGCAAGATAATGAACTGAAACATAGTAGTGTACGCTGCCATAAGTTTATTACAAGCAAAGAAGAACTGCGTATCCTTCAATTGATGTCTTGGCAGGCTCAATCAGTGGACTTCAATCCCATTGACCTTACGTGGGATGAACTTGATCGAAAAGTGAGAAGTAAACAATCGACAAGTGCACCCTATCTCTGGCCTCTCTTGCAGTAAAGCCGGGCAGAACTCTTTCAGTCTACCTTCAGTCTTTAGTGAGAAGAATGCCGTGACGCAGTTATAGTGACTAAAGTGGTCATTTTGATGAAACAAAAGTTTAAGAATTAAAAAGAAATGTTTCATTTGTATTTAATAATGTGGCTCAGGAAGACTTATATTTAGTATTATAAATACAGATATAGTTGTGCTTAACTTATTTCATTAAAATAGACACTTTTAATATAAGGAATATCAATTTTTGAGGGTGGCCAAATACGTTTTTGAGGGAGGCCAATGTGTTTATATATAGACACATTGTTTTTTTGTTGTTTTTTTTAAATGAAATAGAAAATCAGATTTTTAAACAGATGTAGACTCTTTTTCGTTTGGAATTGGTTTAGATTTTTAAAAAAACGCAATAATGTCAGTTTTCAGGCTTTTCATGTGGCGAAAAATCAGCCTGATCCAGAGTAGAACATATTTCTCTCGTTAAATCCTTGGAAGCCGATGTGGTATGTGTACGTAGAAATACGTTTTAGTTTTAAAATGTTTACAAATGGGCGAATCATGGGTTTGCCATGAGACTGAGTCGAAAATACAGTACATGAAGTGAAAAAGCTCTGTCTCCCTGGTAAATAAGTAATTTTGGGTGCAGCGGCCAGTAAAAAATCTCATGTTGTTAGTTTTCAGTGACAATACATATATATATATATATATATATATATATATATATATATATTGTCTCGTGGTCTACTACTGAGAGGAGAGAAAAAAAAGAATTTCTACTACCCTCCGTGTTTGGATTAGCAGGCCGCCAAAGATTGACCGTTAAAAGAGAAATAAAGGATGTAGGTCAACTTCAGCCGGCCGTCGAAGCAAGAAAAAAATGTTGGTCAGGCTATCTGTACTCTGTAACCTCATTCGGGTGAAAGAGATAGTAGTCCGAACGGATCGCTTACAGAATGAAAGCCAACAGATGTTTGCATTCTTTGACCAAGGAAAGGAAGAAAAAGGCTAAATGATTGGCAAGAATCCTAAAACGGAAATAGCCCCCTTTTTCGTCAGCGGAAATAGGGAATAAGAAAATCAGTTTTGAAGATGAGGTCGCCGTGAGAGGACGCGGGATCTGATGCCAAACTCCGGGTGAAGAAGCGAAACAGAGCTCTGGACAAAAATAGCAGACGCCTCAAGTCGAGCTCACTTGAATCCCGCTAACCCGTTAAAGAAAATATTCCCCGAAGGGACCGTCAAAAAGATAAGTAAACATTAAGACTGTTTCTCCCTACACCCTTCTTAAGCATTGCAATTATTCTCGCTCTCTCTCAATTTAAAGAAAGACTAAAGAAAAGGAAAAAAGGAAGAAATACATTTATAGTTATGTATTATCCGCTGATAATATAGCCAACACGTTGAATATGTGTGTCCGCGAGTGTATTAAAAAGATTGTTAGATTTTAATGTCCCCACATGTTGAAGTTGTTCATTGTGTTTTTCGCTGTCAAGTTGTTTGTTTCATGTTTGTTTTCAGCTTCTTTCGCCTTATGTTATTCTCGCCTAAATTGTCCTATTCTTTCCTTTAAAAATATTATACGGGGAACCGAAGTTGTCGACTACTACAGTTAATATTATTATATCAAAACTTAAAGGCTCATATCTTCCATTATCCTAGGGGCTGGAAGAACTAGTGGCCTGGTGGGTGGGTGTGTAATGTGAAATTTGGAAATCCCTTGCCAGCGGCGGTCAGTCTAATCCAAAATTAACCCGCACATAATATGCCAGTTCCTATATGCCCGAGAAAAGACTCTGAACAAGGACTTATTCTACGAGGGATCAAGTACCAGACCGCCCAGTCTTCACACGAACGAAAAATAAATTGTCGTCTTGGAATCTTAATCATTTTGCCGTCACAATATATATATATATATATATAAGACGTGACTGGGTTATTAAGCTTTACTAAAACGACACAAGTAGGAGAAGTAAAAATCTGAATTGTTCGTAAAATCTGTGGCACACATGTGTACCGTTCTCCTCTTATGAGGAAGAGTGTGGCTGGTTCTAACGAAGCCTTCAATACTATACACAAATCATCCGTATAATTAACTCAACGGTTTTCATCCTTAACTTAACTATTGGAAACTCATGCATAAAGATCGATGAGAGATGCTATCATTATATATATATATATATATATATATGTGTGTGTGCGCGTTTGTGTGTGCGCGCGCACGCGCGAAAATTTATGCAAAACGTGTTTGTGTAATTTTTGCTGAATCATAAAAATATCTGTGAATGTAGTTTATTTCTTTTTTCCTTGCATTTCAATATCATTAAGGTTTGCTTAAAGAAAAATGAGTTTTGCTTTATGTTAAAAATCACAGCTCAGCAGAAAATCCACATTTGATCATTTTTACTAATTACGTTTAATATGAAAAAAAAGGCATCGTAAGATCATCACGTGTTCAGTGCAGCTATGGAGCTATAGATTCCGTCACGTTCTTATTAGAATTTGCTAATTGTAAAGAGAAAACTAGAGAAGAAGAAACACATATGGAGACTGAAGAATTTGCCCATAACTCACTTGCGGAACGTTTTACGGTGATATGCAGCAGAAGCAATAAATTGCAGGAAATTAGATGTAAATATGTCAATTGATTTTAATAATTCCTTGAAAGAGAAAAATATTTTCTTATGTAGGGAAATTCTTTGTGATTTTACAGGGTGCGGAAGCAAAATATGTAATCATTTTTAAACTTTTTTTTTTCTTTTGTCTGATTAGTCCAATTTTGGAAAAAAAGTGATAAATCTAAATTTCCATGATTAGCTCTATTATTCAAAGTTTTTTTTTTAAATTAAAATTTGTTCCAATATATGTGAGCAAGAGAAGAAACCACAAAGAATCTATAATTTGCTTAATGCTGAAATGAACCAAAAAAATTTCCGAAATAATTTGAGTTTTTTTATGACCTCCATCAAGCTCAAACCTTAGCTCCCTTCATTTTGCTGCATTGGGTGTTTTACAAAATAAAACAGATGTGACTTCTTATCCAAATATTGGCTCGCTTAAAACTACTATTTAGGAGAAATGGAATAAAATGTCTGAAGACTTTATTTTGAAGGCATGCAAATCATTCCGATGGTGTGTTAATACAACACTGAAAAAGTAGCTGCCATATCGAATAAGATTACTGTTTTGTGTCCATCTTCTGATTGTGTTGTTTATTTTTTCCAAATTAAAATAATCCAGTTTTATAATAGAGTCGTTTATTATTACATCAGAATATTTCAAATATTGCTTCTGCACCCTGTACACCTTGATATTGCATGTTCTCTGGTTGCAACTGCAACGCAAAAGACCTTTATGAAAATTTCATGGGAAGTTTTTCTATAAACACTAAGAAACATTGCACACTATTGAAGAAATATGTTTAATTAAAGGTTCTGAACTTTTTCTAAATATTATATAAGTAATCTTTTTTTTTAAATTCAGACAGTGATTTTATATGGATCTACATGAAACGAATTTTCCGATAATAGAAAATCAGAGAAAAATGTTTGATGATTAAAATTGATTCTATTTGGTTTCGTTGTTTAATGGCATATCAAACTTTGTAGGTTATTTAATGCCCAAGCCATTCTCCTAGAACAGTAGTGGTACTATTTAACCCATAGCTGGGAGGATAAGGGGTTTCATACCTTTCCCAGGTGTATTTGTCCGAAAGTGAACGCAATAGAGCGACTGGAGTACGAACTCCCTTACTACGATTCCGCAGTCCATCGTTTTAACCATTACACCACGAGGACACCCCCCATTAATTCTATGATATCATGTGATTAATAGACTTTGTCAGTGAAGTACTAGAAAATCATGGATCAACTAAATAAATGTGCGAATTACAAAAATTAGGTTAAACGAAAGGATTCAAAGAAGTAGTTTGGCCACTTTTTCTAACATTAATAAAAGTACTCCATTTTAGGTATCTTTGTCATGTTTTCAAAAGGATTAAGATCGATGGAGAAATACTGTTATATCTTTTACTCTTCTATTTAATTATCTAATTATATTAAAACAAGCATTTTCTTTTCAAAATTTACCTTTTAGAACAACAAAACATGAGTGAAAGCATATTTGTTATTTGTTAATTTTAATCAAGTTAGTATGTTCCTGTGTAATGCTTGTGCTTTAATTTTTGAACCAATTCATTCAAACAAAAATTCAAATGCATCTGAGGAGTACCGTAAATAACAGCGTTCACATCGACCTTTTAAAGTGTGAAAACTCTCTTTTACAGTTGGGCTAAAATGGAAACCTTTTCAGAAATTGGTAGACACCACTTATCTAAAAACAGCAGACTACCACAAATATTTCCAATTCAAATTCGTGTTTGGGAAACATATCTAATATACAAATTAATATTAAATTATATAACTCTAATAAAAGTAAGTATTAGATTGTCGCTATATCACCAGCCGTTATCATCAGCTGGTGCACTAACTAAAAACATTAAACCGTATATCAGAGCACGCAGGCAGCTTGTCAGCTTGTATGTTGTTTATCTTGGCAATTTCATGATAGAGCAATAGATAGTGAATTCACGCTGACATAAGTTCTAATATAAATAATTTGTATGCTTAACTTCTTCTAGCATCCTAAATGTGTTTGGGGGTCGACTTTTACAGTAGGAATTGGTCAAACTCAGAATTTTGTTGTTAAATTTGGTGGTCGTCTTTCATGCCAGATTGACTTGTACACTTCAATTTACAGTATTTACTTACCCAAACCTCCACTACGAACCAGATGTACTGCAAGGTTAACTTTTAAGTGGAATACAACTGGTCTGAAGTTTCCTTCTAGAATACTTGCCTAAACACGAGTAAAGAACTCGGTTTGCCTTTATATTTACCCATTACTGAGAGAGATAACAGATGAATTTTTTACATTTCCCAAGAGTTTTAAAACAGAGCGATTCAATTTCCAACTACCATAACCGTTATTCTAAGCACTACTTCAGTTATGAGAACGTGCAAAGACACACGCACATGCATGTGAACACACACATGCACACACCCTCTCACACAAATATACACAGACATACACTCACACACACACACACACACTCATATATATATATATATATAAAGAAATAATTAATGAGAGAGAGAGAGAGAGAGAGAGAGAGAGAGAGAGAGATGGTCAGAGAGACAAATAATGACTGAGAGAAACATATTGTTAGTCCGGTAGCTGGTTTGATACACAAACGTGTAGATGTGAATATAAAAATACGCACGAAGAAAAATTCAATTCAAATATTGACTACCTACACTGTAAATGCCGCTGCATAATTTTTTTTCTATATAAGATAAAATAATAATGATATAACTATTAATCAAATCACATCTTAGTTTTTCTTCAAGCCAAGTGTATCATCGTTTGTTATGGTTTAACTCAGCAAGGCAAGTTATGGGCAAAAGTCATTTTGTTTTTTATGTAAAAAGTAATAAGCACAGAGAAATAAAAACATTTATATTTTGACATTGTCAATGAACGGAATGAATAAGTTCCTTCAGTTTTATTTTGTCACAAAAGCAAATAAATGTTAATCAACAGATACATTTGACTCTAAAATAGTTTCGTCTTTTTTTATTTAATGGCATAACATCATTTGTTGTTTGTTTATTGACATAGATATCCATGTTGGAGAACAGCTCTAATACTATTTAAGCCAAAACTTGGGGATAAGTGGGTTTATTCCCCTCAAAAGTAATGGTCATAAATAGAATACAATAACGCAATTGGAGTTGGACTTGCTTACATCGAGGCTGCACTCCATCTCTTTATTCAATACGCTACAAGGTTATCCACTCTCTACTCAGAGTTCGAAGGACAAGTATTTGACATGCCACGCGAAAGCTTAAGGATTGAAATGCGTTTATGTTTAACCCAACCCCACCGCTACGAGCACAATCCATCACAGCATCAATATCTAAGAGAAATACTGGTAGATTTATTTTTAGTTTTCTTTCTTCTAGACCAGTTGCTAAGGCTAAACTAATAATCAGGTTTGCAGAAGATATGAATATATATCTTTCTCACTATTGGGCACAAAATAATTTCTAGGATTGGGACACGGTGCACAGATTCCCATTTCTCTGACGACAATCATTATGCCACAACGCCTCCAAAATACTGCGATGACTCCAAAATGTTCCAGAGAAAGAGTCTATAGTACTTCTTCCATTCAACATGAAAGAATTTACCATTTTAAAGAAAACTTTATTACATTAGAAATTAATTGCTTTGAATAAATACTTGAATAAAATTTTTTGAAGATACAGTATTTCTAAAAATTGTAACAATTTTATATTAATTTAGTAGAGTTTGCTCGCATCATTTTGTTTTATATATATATATATATATGTGTGTGTGTGTGTGTGTGTGTGTGTGTGTGTGTGTGTGTGTGTGTGTGTGTATGTGCGGGCGCGCGTTTAATTAGCCCTTCTACTAGAGCGATATCGGACAAAATGTAAATTTTATGCAAAGTTTAATAAGTTTGAATTCATAGTTTTTCCCTCACCTGAACCGGTAGCAAAACTAGAGATAAAAAGCCATGGTATTTACACATATACTGTTGGAGAATAGCTCGATGCATACCTTTCCCAAAGGTATTAGCGCTAAGTTATTTACAAAGCTTAGCTTAGTTGTGGTACATGGCCAGAGGAATGGTACTATTTACCAACCCCTCCGCTCGGGCAGGATATGACACAAGGTCAATTTTTAAGCGGAGTTTAACAGGTTTGAATTCAGAGTTTTCCTTCTAGGCTGAAGAACCTAGTCTGTCCTACTATTTACCCATAGCTGGAGGGAGAATAATTGGATTCATACCTTTCCCAAGGGTATTAGTGCAATGTGAAATGCAATCAGTCTCGTCCAGGATTTGAACTCGTATCGCCGCGTTCATTTCTTACGGCGATAACGACTACACCACGGGCACCTCCTGGCCAGAGGAATGGTACACAATGAAAATTGGACTCATTAACAATGGTCTGCTAATCTCGCTTGCTAACCATTACACATAAATCAATCTTGTTCAGGCTTTGAATATAGGACACCGTATCCTACGACAATAACCAAAACATCATTAGCGACTTCATACACACACACACACACACACACACACACACACACACATATATATATATATATATATATATAAATGAGGGCTATTCCATTAATATAATAATTTCTAAGAAGGTACATTTTCAGAATTTCAGTTCATAAATTCAGACGGTTTATAGAAATAATATTTTATTCTAAAAAAAAACACTTGTTTTGAGGCTATTAAAAATTGCAAAAAAAATCAGTCGACAAAGTTTTAACAGGTTACAAATATGGTTACAAATGACGAAAAGAAGGTCAAAGTAGCATTCACTCTCTTTATCTATCTAGCAAGAGATACCTTAGTGAGCAACATCTAGAATAGGGGTTTTGATTTATGCGCTCATTTTGACTGACAGAAGAGATACATTAGAGAACATTTCTGAACAGTTGTGAAAATCTGTGGATACAAAATTGTGCATGAAGAACTTGATGATCATTTGTCGTTGGATTTCACCGGGACAATGCGAAGCCAAATACTACATCATGTATAGTGGAAACCAACAGTCAATTTGATTGCGAATAACTGCAACAAATACCTTACAGTCCATATCTGGAACTCTCTGATTTCCATTTGTTTGCCATCAAAATTTCAGCGTAAAAAGTTTTCAAGTGATGATGAAGTAAAGAGCACGATGACCAAATAGAAAAAAATCAGTTCAAAAATTTCTATGCTGAAGGAATATAAAATGTTGTTTTTCGATAGGAAAAAGAAAGGAATTATATTAAGAAATAAAGAAAACTTATTTTCGTTGGTGAAATGTGAATTATTATTTTGCTAAATTTACCTAAATCTATCAATGACCCTTGTCTCTCTCTATCTCTCTCTCTCTCTCTCTCTCTCTCTCTCTCTCTTTCTCTCATATATATATATATATATATATATATGTGTGTGTGTGTGTGTGTGTGTGTGTGTGTGTGTGTGTGTGTGTGTGTGTATCTGCCTGTCTTTCAGTGAGGCGGCTGTCCGTGAGAGATGATATATTCTAATAAAAATAGGAAAGTAGTAAGATTAAAAACGGGAATAAAAATGACGCC
>CAUZXS010001082.1:267500-280042 GCA_963585895.1 Sepioteuthis lessoniana | reverse complement strand
CACCGGCTGTTGAGAGTTGGAGATAGGAAGGCCGGCCAGCTGAGAATGTCCCGGATGAGGGCTGTTGCTCTCAACAACCCCGGTTCAGCAACCCAAGTCAAGATGCAGAAGAAGTGCTAAGTGGGTTCTTGAAGATAACACAGCATGCTATGGTCAAGAAAAGAAGTTGGGTTAATATAGCAGTCTGTCCCTGCCTCCATCCATCTCTCACACACCACAGAAACATCAACCCTTTTGAGAATAAAGTGTGAGAGATATATCTTTATAAAGAAGTGTGTTCATTCGTTCATTGAAGTTTGTAAATTATGTTTGATTATGTTTCCGTTTATATTTGTATTACAGCTATACAACACTAAGGTCACAAGTATGGATCACCCAGTGAGAATCAAACTCACTAGTACATATTTCTCAACACCTCTGCTACAGCAGGAGAGAACACAAGGTCAATTTTTAAGCAGAGTACAGATGGTTTGAATACAGGGTTTTCCTTCTCCAGGATTGGTTGCCTTACAAAGATTAAAGAGCCTAGTCTGTCCTACTATTTACCTATAGGTGGAGGGAGAAGAGTTGGATGTATGTTTTTTTCAAGGGTATTAGTATGATGTGAAATACAAACGACCTCATTCAGGATTTGAACTTGAGTTATCATATCCATTTCCTAAGATGATATCCATTACACCATGAATACCTCCAAACTCACTCGTAAGTGTCTACTCGACAAGATAGATAACCATTATACCATTTGAGGTGTTCCAGAATTCTTTAAAAAGTCGATAAGTTCTTATATCAAAAGATCAGAAAAAAAAAAAGGAATTTGATATATTTCAATTTTCAGATCAATACAGATTGTTTTAACCTGTAGTGTTTTCACATTTGCTTTGAATTTTGGCAAAAAAAAAGCCTAAACTAAATTTTCCTGCCTGTCTTTTAATCACAGAGAATGAATTAGATTTCTTAAACAAAGAATTATAAAGGAATTTATTTTTTTTATTGAACAACCAAATAACAAACATCCCAATTTATGGTTTATTTTTTGTTTGTAGAAGACAAAAATGTTCGGATCTGTGGTATTAGTGATAAAAAAAAGTTGCTAGTTTTAGGAAAAAATCAAATTAACCAAATTAAAATGAAAGGCCTTTTGATTTAGTTTTTAAAAAAAAAGAAAAAAAGTTCTTCCTTTGATCCCAATATTTGAGAGAGTAGAGGGGTAGGTAGAGGGTTGTTTCTTCTGCACTAACATCATGTCCTGATGGTAAGGTTGCAATTTTGCAACTTTCCAGTCTTTAAGAATGCAAGTATCAGTAGAGCCCCTCGGTAACATACGAACAGTGATCAAATTATCGAACTCAAGAAATTAAACCAAGTGAATTTTCAGTAATCTTTCAAATTCCATCATTCCTACATTTTTCTAACCATTCAGGATGATTAGCTTTGGTTTTGTATACTAATTCAAGTAAAAAAACAATCTATATATAAATTATCACATTATTTTGATAGGCTCTTTGTTTGGTTTGGTTTGGCTTTATGGCATCTCAACCATTGTAGGTTATTTAATTCCAAATCCTGTTTTTACATGTATATTAAATATATGATTTATAAACACATTTTGTAGATACTAAGTTAAATGATCAAACAGTTCTATTTCTACAAATTTAATTTAGCATAAGTCCACAAAGTTAAATAGTTCCAAGTTTTTTAATGTATCACAAACAGTTCAATAAAACATCAGTCATTTTGTTTATTCACAGTTAAATGATCAAACAGTTCTATTTCAAACAATTTAGTTTTGTATGAGTCATTTGTTTCCACACAATTTAAATGTCAAACAGTTCTATTTGACCCATAGATAGGGCTCTATTAGGTGTTAACACTCTGGATCAGAGAGGACCAGAGAGCAATGGCAATGAAGAGGTACTCAGCATTCCCCAAAGCTCCAGCATTACTGGAGCCTAACCATCAGATTATTAAATGTCATATGCAGGACACTCATTGAGAAGAGGTCTTACCTCTCTGCAGAGATGCAGTTGGTGTATTCTACAGCCTTGGCCAACAGGGCTAGGCACTTTGTGGGTGATATTTAAAAATTAGGATTTCCTCTAAAAATGAAATGATTATGGTTGAGTTATTTTAATGGCATTTCAGTTACTCTAGGGTTATATTATGCCAAGAGGTTAGAGAATCGCATTCATTGTACATTTACATTTCTTGTGTAGTTATTTCTTAAGAGGCTTTTTTGCACTTGGTCCCATTAAATATAAATAATTTTTAAAGCATCTATAAAACCCATCAGTGGGACCCTAACAAGTACTACTATTCTGGGTCAGAGTGGATCTGGGAGTAATGGCAATGAAGGGGTACTTCACACTCCCCAAAGCTCCAGAATTGGATGCAGTTTAGTGTCATAGCAAGGACAACTATTTTGTAGACTCTTACCCCTCCCTAAGGGCTACAGTCAGTATATTCTAAGCCCCACTAGCAGGGTGAAAAAGGATTTTGAATTATCATGATGGAATGATGCTCAATTTGGATAAAAACTCAGTACACTGATATAATTAACTGTTTTGGAATGAGAGAAACAAATACAAACTTCATAACCCACTTCATAAACCTCTTGAAAAACTGAGAAAATGCCCAAGAAATTCCAAATATTTTTTGATAAATTAGTTGAAAAATTAAAAAATTATACAACTACTTAACGCCAAAATCCATTGGAGGCCAAAAAATAAAAGAAAGAAAAACAATTAGAATAACAAGAGATGGGTTTGGTTTGATTGTATTTTATGGCATATCAACCATTGTAGATTATTTAATGCCAAATCCTCTTTATACATATATATTAAATATATATGATTTGGTTTGGTTGGGTTTTATGACATATCAACCATTGTAGGTTATTTAATGCCAAATCCTCTTTATACATATATATTAAATATATATGATTTGGTTTGGTTGGGTTTTATGGCATATCAACCATTGTAGGTTATTTAATGCCAAATCCTCTTTATACATATATATTAAATATATATGATTTGGTTTGGTTGGGTTTTATGGCATATCAACCATTGTAGGTTATTTAATGTCAAATCCTCTTTATACATATATATTAAATATATATGATTTGGTTTGGTTTGGTTTTATGGCATATCAACCATTGTAGGTTATTTAATGCCAAATCCTCTTTATACATATATATTAAATATATATGATTTGGTTTGGTTGGGATTCATGGCATATCAACCATTGTGGGTCATTTAATGCCAAATCCTCTTTATACATATATATTAAATATATATGATTTGGTTTGGTTGGGTTTTATGGCATATCAACCATTGTAGGTTATTTAATGCCAAATCCTCTTTATACATATATACTAAATATATATGATTTAGTTTGGTTGGGTTTTATGGCATATCAACCATTGTAGGTTATTTAATGTCAAATCCATTTTCATACACACATGATTTCTAAACACATTTTATAGATAACATTTTTAAACGAGCCTGAACTCATTTTTTTTGGCACACAATTAAATGGCTTCACTTCTTTCTATCTACAAATCTATCTACAAATCATTCTATTTACAATTAATCAGTTGTTTGCGCACAGTTAAAGGTTTTCAAGTATTACTATTTAATACAAACAGTCCAATTAAACATCTGTCATTTGTTTACACACAGTTAAATGATCAGTTTTATTTCTAACGATTAAATTTAGCATGAGCCATTTGTTTGTACACAGTTCCATTTGACCCATAGATAGGACCCTATAAGGGACTACCACTCCGGGCCATAGTGGACCTGGGAGCAATGGCAATGAAGGAGTACTTTGCATTCCCAAAAGCTCCAGCAATACTGGAGCCTCACCATCAAATTGTTTAGTGTCATAAACAGGACACTCGTTGGGCGAGTTTTACCCCTCTGCAGAGATGTAGTCAGTGTGTTCTACAGCCCCAGTATAGGCCAAATAACAAAAGAAGATTTTGTGAAAAGAAAAAATTTGCAAACACTGGTGTTGAAATAACTTTTATAAGTAACTGATATCATTTTTTGTTTTTTTAAGAGCAATTAATTAATGGTCAAAATCCTTCTGCAACCATCCCCACTTCCCCAGCAAACAATCTTGTATTTCTTAGGATATGTATATCTACAAGGCATTTTAAATGCAACCTGAATATTTCCATAAAGAGATTAACAAAAATGCAGTTGTTGGAAACAAGGCCATTTGCTTACAAATATCATAGGGTATCAATTTTCAAATGTTTGGTTAAGCAAACCAAAAAAAAAAAATGAAGAATAAAAAGTCATTTCTGGCCAAGCAGAGGAATTGGGCTTGGGAACATTTCTCAACCATAACACATTTAATGCCATAATAGAAAACTGGAAATTTTGTTTGATCAATAGATGTACGAGGCGCATAGGATAAGTTTCCAGACTTTTTACGTATGGGCACTTTTATTGATAGTACACATATGAAACTCTAGTCCCCTTCGAAGTAATCTCCTCCAGCTGCAATGCACTTATTTTACTGTTCCAACAACTTCTGGAAGGCCTCATGGAAGTCCTCTTGTGTAAGCGTGTCAATGACCTTCATCACAGCCTCTCTCATCTCCTCAATTGTCTCATAATGACAGCCTCTGAGCTTAGGGAATAACCAAAAGTCACAGGGAGCAAGGCTGAGGAACTGTCTTGATGCCCATCTTGGTCAAATAGTATATGACAACAATGGAGTTGTGGACTGGTGCATTGTCCTAGTGGAAATGCCACTGACCCGATTTGAAGAGTGCTGGCCTCTTCTGATGGAATCTCCTCTTGAACTCCCTTAAAACCTCAACATAGTAACCCTAACCCTAACCCTTTGGCCAATCAACTCTGGTGTATTGACTTCCTTACTCCTCCCACACCTCTCATTATCCCTCACAGACTCCCTGCCTTCCTTGAGTCTCTTATGGCACTCAAAAACTGATGCTCGATTCGTGCAAGATGGTCAAAAAGCAGTCTGAAGCATTCCATACATTTCTGCGGCATTTTTTCCAAGTTTAAAACTGAATTTTATTGCATATCATTCTTCTAATGTGTCCTCACATCCAGATTGCATTTTTGAAATTCACCTGCTGTGACAATCAGGCTTTAGTAGGGTGTATTCCAATTGCTGTTGTAGTTGTTGATTTGAACCTGAAATCATAAAAATTGGTCAGTCATGTCATAAGATGTATAGCAATAACATACTGAATTTTCAAGAGTCTATGACAATTTTAAATGTCCATCCGAAAAAAGTCTGGAAACTTATCGTATGCACCTCATATGTGGAAGAAAGTCTAGGCTCTGGTTTGGTGGCAATTGTCATCAAATGGCTACAGATGCCTTTCAAAGTAGACAACTGTTTGGGTCAGTAATAGATGTCAGGGGTAAATAAAAAGAGCAGGAAGCACAACCAATACCGTCTTTTTAGTTTGTTTACTGTCTATTAATTTTTTGAAAAGACACCACCCAGTAAAACTAGTTTCCTGAGTGAACAATTTAATCCTGATCATTGACTCACGAGGCTCCTCTAACCAGCATAGGGTGAATTGCACTGTTTAGTAATTTTTGGATTCAGCTGCCTTGCTTCATATCCAACATGCCATCTAGAGGACTTACTAAGAGCAATGTCTGACACGGACAGACAGCAAGAAAAAATCAAAGGAATCCGTCATCTAGCTTGTTCGATATCCACCATGCTGCATGCTTGTATGATTCGTAAAACATCCTCTCTCTAATTTCATAGTCATGGAGTCATACATCCCTGACTTGTAGGGTTTTCCTTCAAAAATAATTTCATAGTTCTCCTGTTGCGGAGCCAATAAGTATATCGACCCCACAAATTATTTTAGAGTTAAGCGTGTGAGTAATGACAGCCAAAGAACAATGTAAAGGTAAGGTAACAGTATAACAAATGACAATTTATTTGTCGCGTTTACAAAACTGATAAAGTTTAGTTTGTGTATATCAACGTTGTTGTTGTATGTAGTCAGCTGGATGAATGATGTCGATGGCTGATATGGTCGTCGTTGGTAGAGAGACAGCTAGGGAACTGATAGCTAAGGCTAACTGAATGTAAGTCCTTCGCAGCCGAGTGAATGAACGGACAGGTAAACCGACTGAAATGGTTAAGACCGGGTGGTCCTCTTCATGTTTGCCTCCAGGCCGTCTGCTTCGATAAGTTCGTAAGAACCATCAGAGATACTCCAACCCGCTGAAGGAGATCTCTAGTGGTCCTTAAAAGGACCTTAATTGCATGTCTATGTTGAAGTAAGGTGAATGAAACCACAAGATGTAGGATTGCGTCTTGAAAGTTTTGCTACGAAAGTTTCGTGTGTGGCCCTGAACTACCAAAAAAGACTTGTTGATATGAAGCAAAAACTGTGTCACACTAAGGGGCCACGTAGGCATAAAGTTTGTCTATAAAAAATATAAGTGGAAATGCAATCCTTCTTTAGTGTGGAATAGGCTAGAGAAATTAATCCACTTTATTTTAAGTTACTTTTGAAAGACGGGCTCTATTAATGTTGTAAAATGTAATTTATTCCCTTTTTTTAGCTGTTACGGCAGGTCAGGGTTTTGGAAGGTTTCATCATTTCTGGTCGTAGCCAGATGTAGCGTTTTTAGGGGTGTAGGTAATCCGATTTGTTTATGTTTATGAACAGGTCACAACACTCCTTTTCAAAAATAAAATTCTAATTTTGGTTGGTTGATTTTATGGCTTATCAACACTTTTAGGTTATTTAATACCAAACCTTGTCTATACATATATATTAAATATATATGATTTGTAAGTGAATAGTTTGTAGCTAACATTTTTTTCAAATGAACCAGAGCTCATTAGTTTGCACACAGTTAAATGGTTTCCAGTATTCCTATCTAATACTAATAATTCTATTAGACATTATTCATTTGTTTGCCCGTAGTTAAATAGTTTCAAGGAGAGTAAATGATTAAATAATTCTATTTGAACTCTAGATGGGACAGAGTGGACCTGGAAGTAATGGCAAATAAGGGGTACTCTATATTCCGAAAAGCTCCAGAATTGAAGCCTCAACATCAAATGGTTTAATGTTATAGCACTGTAAAATGTAAAACACCCTCTTTTCTGGAGAGTATCAGGGGAGTTAACTTGCATGACCTAACATCCAGGACACCTGTTGAGTGGGTCTCACCCCTTTGCAGAGATGCAGTTGATATATTCTACAGCCCCCAGCCAACTGGGCTGAAATTGTTATTTGTATTTTTTATTCAAATCAAAATTTATGTTATATTTTCATATTCTTTTACGTTGCATTTTTGATTTTATTTATTTAAAAAAAATATAATAACAAACCAAGTATGAAAATTTACAATTTCCCCTTTTTTAACAACTTAAAGAAATGTCATTATTCAAAAAGAAAAAAACAAACAAAATGAAACTTCATATTTTTACAATTTTCATTTTTTTCATTTTTTATTTTTTTACATCAAGAAATTGTCAATATTTAAATGTTAAAAATGTTTAAAAAAAAAAAAAAATAAAAAAGTAATAAATAGATTTTAAAATTTTAAGTTCTGGAATTGGTAAATTAAATCAGAAATAGAAGTCAAGATAACTTCCGTCTATCATCTGACATAAACAGCGGCCTTACTCATCCATGACATAACCAATTTTTTTACAACATATATTTTTTTGTTATATACTGTCTTGATAATAAAATTAAGGTAAATCTTTACCCTTTAACCCATCGGATTTTAGCAAAAACTAAATATCAGATTCTACTTATTTTTGGTGAATACATTTAAACAGCCTGAAAAAATATCATCTTTGGTCGTCAGTAATACTTGCTGTATTTGTCACGACCTGTTCACAAACGTAAACAAATCGAATCGCTCAAACCCTTAAAAACGCAACATCCGGCTCCAACTGGAAATGATGAAACCTTCAATAGCCCTGACCTGCCGTAACAGCTAAAAAAGGGAATAACTTACATTTTACAACATTAATAGAGCCTGTCTTTCAAAAATAACTCTATTAAAATAAAGTGGATTATCTTTCAAAGCCTATCCCAGGTTAAGGAAGGACTGCATTCCCACTTCTATTTTTATAGACAAACTTTCTGCTTACACAGCCTTACAAGTATGACATAGCTATCACCCAGTATAGACAAGCCTCCCCAGCAGTCTGGGTTACACATGTTTCTCGTAGCGAAGCTCTTAAAGGCGTAATCCTACATCTCATGGTCGCATTCACCTTACCTCAACATAGATATACTTAATATCTTTTTAAGGACCACAAGAGGTCTCCTTCTTCGGGTTGGAGTATCTCTTATAGTTCTTATGAACACGTCAAAGCAGATGGCCTGGAGGCAAATATGAAGAGGACTCTAAGACCACCCAGTCTTGACCATTTTGGTCAGTTTCGCTGTCTGTTCATTCACTCGGCTGCGCAGCGCTAAGGTGTGCCAGCCTTAGCTATCAGTTCCCTGTCTGTGCAGCACTAAGATACAGCAAATCTTAGGCACAGCTTCCTGGTCTGTTTGCTTGATTGTGCAGTGCTAAGACACAGTTAAGCCTTACCCACCGTTCCCGGTTCATCCGCTCAGCTTCACAGCATTAAGGCACAGTTAGCCTTTGCCATCGGTTCCCAGTCCACTCAGCTTTGCAGTGCTAAAGCACAATTAGCCTTAGCCATCAGTTCCCTGTCCACTCGGCTTCACATGTGCTAAGGTATGGCAAACCTTAGCTACGGTTTCCCTGTCTGTTTGCTTGACTTCACAGCGCTAAAGCATGGCAAGCTTTAGCCATCGGTTCCCTGTCTGTTCACTTGGTCCATAGTGCTAAGACACGGTCATCTTAGCCACAACACTTGCTCACTCGATTCACTCGGGTCTGTAACGCTTAGACACATTGGTCTTAGTTACTCGTTCCTTCGTGCGTTCGTTTGTTCTCGCCAACATTGAGGTAAGACACGCCAGTCTTAGCACACTCACTCGACCCTACATCACCAAGCTACCAACCCCTATTGCAGACCAGCTCCAGCAATGCAGCATCTAGTCCACATACAACTCACTGTACAGACTAGCAACCACATTGATGACATGCTCCAGCATTGAAGCACCTAGTTCATGTACGACTCACTGTTTGGACTAGCGACTACATCAATACACCCCCAGTTAATCCAATGTACTACAAAAACCGGGACATTGATCATCCAGCTGTCTCTTTACCAACTACAACCATACCAGCTACTGACATTGATCATCCAGCTGTCTCTCTACCAACTACAACCATACCAGCTACCGACATTAATCATCCAGCTATTTTTCTACCAACAACAACCATATCAGCCATTGACATCATCATCCAGCTAACTACACAACAACGTCAACACACACCAATTACGGTTCTGTAACCTACAACAAATAAATTGTCATTTATTATACTGTTATCTCACCTTTGTTTCCTTCATTGTTCTTTGACTGTCATTTACACACACACTTAACTCTAAAAATAATCTGCGGGGTCAATGTGCTTATTGGCTCCGCAACATATTCACAAAAAAAAAGTAGAATCTGATTTTTAGTTTTTGCTGAAATCCGATGGGTTAAAGGGTAAAAATTTACCAAAATAAAATTACATAGCATAAGTTTAAGAAAAAATAATTTAGTTCGAACAAATTATAACATTTATTTTCTTCAAAATGATTTTAGACTAACTTCTTCAACCATTTTTTTTCTACGAGGCCCACAAGAGAACTAATATGAAGAGGGAGATAAACACTTTCCGAGAATTTATTAACATAAAAACCATGCTTTTCAGAATAAAATCATACATTCCCATGAAAAAGTATATATATATATATACATGTACTTTTTCATGGGAATATATATATATTTGTTATAAACCTGTCTCTGTCACTAAAACTTTCAAACCAGGCGCTGACTATAGCAGGGGCCGAATTTCGCAACTAAAAACGAGTCAAGTAAAATTAAGAACAATGATGAGCAACATCAACAATAACACAAGAGACTAGATGTTTTAAAAATAGCTTGATAACGGGGAGAAAAGAAACTTCCATATCTTTATTTAATAAGTGGGTAATTTCTAAAAGATTGCTGACAGCAAGAATCCCAAAGTCAAATCAACAAGAATCAACAACAGAGATAAACATTGAAAAAAATCAAGGAAAGGAGTAAAAACCAAGTCCAAGAAAAGTACAGTAATACACAAACACAAAGAAAAGAGAGACATTTACTCAGCTTAAACTCTCTCGTTTTTTTTCCGTCTCTCTCTTTTGCTAAAAAAGTTATCTTTGTGTCTCTCTCTTCAATGACCAATCCATTCGGATTTGAACCCCGGTCTCCTGGGCCGTTGGCGAACACTCTAACCGCTAGGCCAATGGACTGAAGTACTGCTAGTTATAACAAAGGCTTTTTTCCTAACAGCTGCAAGAAAGTTTATTGCACTTTGGTTGGATGCCAGTGGCACAATGCATGTATTCTTACGTCATTTGATGTGAAATAATCAGTTGAGAAGTACAAGCATAGAGGTTATCTGTCACTTCCGTGCAGTGAAACAACAATTGGCAATCAATATTTTCAATTATTGATTTTTTAATCAAACCTCAAATCTATAATGAATTCTGTAAAGATTAAAAAAATATGTTTGATGAAAAAAATCTTTGACATTTCATAGGTTAATCATTAAAATAGAAAATGTTTCTTTGAAATTTTTTTTTTGAGAATTTACTTTTTTTTGAGTTGATAACTGGAAAAAGTCAAAAATTTCTCCCATTGGTAAAAAATCAAAAGGATTATTTCCAATCTTTCAAAATTTTATCTCAAAGATAAAAATCGGAAAAATAAAACTTTATTCAGCTCCAATGAAAGTATGGGCATGAATCAAAAGCTTTGCCATATTTTGGTAACGGGAGGCATGATTAGATGTCTCTGGATACTTTTGCGAATACCATAAGCCAGAGAGGACTCTGAGCTGCCAAACTTACCTAACACTCATCAGATTTGCTTCTCTGACTTGAAAATCCATGGTTTTAGGCCTACCTGACCTTGCTTGATTTTGGGGGTTCTTGAAACCTAAGCAAAATTTCTTCAGCTATTTGGTTATTGTACTGAGATTAACTGTATCTTCACTTTTACATTTGAAATATTTTTGGTTGATTCTATGGCTCAGTTTGAATTCTTAAAGTTCCCAAATTAGACTATAGCTGCACAGATGAATGTGCTATATATAGTACATTCAGCTGTGCAGCTTACTTTTAAATCACACATTGAGTGAAGCAATGCACATGTCAGCACACCAACTACCACAATACCACCGACTAGAGTGGGTACCTTCAATAGCCTGATCTGATTTGGTCATAAGATATATGCACTGCAAACAAGCGCATAGCAAAATGTTGCAAAATTTTTGATTCTGCCTTGTAATTATACATATTGTTAATAAAAGTCAGATATTAGTTTGGTATCTTTTTTCAGTCACTTTTTAAACAGCTCCAGATTTTAGTCATTGACAAGATGTCTTGTTCTGCAATATTTTTAGTGGTTGTAAAAGATCTCCTTAAATATATTTTTCATTGAGAAAAGCTTTGATCTCCTTAAATATATTTTTTATTGAGAAAAGCTTTGTCTCTCAGATTAGGTCATATACATCCTCACCATCAAGGCATTTCAACAGCACAGATTCCCTTAACTTTCTCTCACCATACCTCCCTATTTGGTCATCATTCTTGGCAAGCCTCCTAGACAGCATCCAGTGTTCACACAGAACTGATTAATGGAAGTTTTTACTGATTGGCCAACACTGCCATGTCCGTGTGTAGTATTCCTGAGGAATACATCGCTTATGAGTTTGTCCTCAAAGGATCAAATACATAAAACTTCTATCTATGATGCTTTGGAATAAATATGAAGAATTTACAAGCCAAAATATTCAAACAGAAGAATATATTCCTGCTGAATAACCAAAGTTAAGCAGCAATGAACCAGCACAGTAATTGGATGAGTGAAAACAGATATGACAATCAACCCAAGACCTGTATGCCAGACTCTGTACAACACTAAGGAAATGAACAGAAAAGTGGCCTAAAATATGAGCCCATCCCCTCAAAAGGAACAGAACACAGACAGGATGTCCTAAAAAAATTTTGAGATAAAAACTAATTCTTATTTTTTGACTTGTATAGTTCCGGTAAAAAAAAAAAATGACAGGATAATTTATTTTTAGATTGGCCTTTCTAGGATCAAGGTGTGGTACCTGTGTGCTATGCTTAGAATCAAAGTGTTACTCCCTCACACTTCAGCTTAAGATCAGAGAGTAGTATCTGTACAATTAGAAATCTCACAGGAATATTTCAAAACTATAAAATATGCAGATGAAAAGAGTTACTTTAAGTCGTTTAAAATTTTCTTTCTTCCTCAAAAATAAATAAAACCATAAATATGTAGACCATTATTTCAATTTTTTAAATTCTAATAAATTTTTCTTTTAATATATTTAATTAGATTTCTCCAGATACAGATA
>CAUZXS010001082.1:245000-262500 GCA_963585895.1 Sepioteuthis lessoniana | reverse complement strand
GATGCAAAGTTCTATACGTTTTGTGAGATTCACATGAACCCAATGTATTATCTCTACATCAAATTTTCTAACCGTGTTCCCCATTATTGAAAAAAACAAAATGGGGCCCTCCTGGGATGACATGTATTAAAAACATCAGCTATCTTTTGATTTGACCATCCTTCATATCCATTGAGAGGTACCAGTTCAATTCATTCTTTCTTTCAGCAAACTCTGATTCAATCTGTGGGGTAAAAATTATAATTATTTATAGTTAGCAATATTTCTCACGTATCCAGTCTTTAGAGGATACCCTGTGCAGCCATGCAGTAGACTCGATTATAAACAAAATTTGATGAATCATGACAACAAAAAGTCTCTCCAACTAAAAAACCACAAAAGGTGCAAATTAAATGGAATCAACTTCACCCTCAAAATAAATTTCCTTCCATTACTACAAACTACAAAACTATTTGACCCAGTTGACCGGGGTTACAGTATACACTGACTTCATCTCTGCAGAGGGGTAAGACTGTCCAAACGAGTGTCCTGGATATGACACTAAGCAATCTAACGGTGAGGCTTCAGTAATGCTGAAGCTTTGGGGAATGCAGAGTACCCGTTTATTGCCATCACTCCCAGGTCCACTCTAACCAGGAGTGGTAACAGCTGATAGGGTCCTATCTATGGGTAAAAAAGAACTGTTTGACATTTAAACTGTGTATTTATGCTAAATTGGATTGTTAGGAATAGAACTGTTTTTACATTTAACAGTGTGTAAACAACTCTGTGTACTTATGCTAAACTGAATTTTTTGAAATAGAACTGTTTGATTATTTAACTGTGTGTAAACAAAACACTGTGTAAACTATCGGTATGAATCTATTTTAAAACTTTGTTAGAATCAACTGACCCACTGATGTTGATTTGCTGTAAAACTAAATGAACAAACCAAACTATTATTCTGTAAACATTGTTAACTGTTACACTCACAATATTTCAGCAGTTGTATTCTCCAGCCTTCTTCAGGTGTCTTTTGTTGTATTTAGTAACTTTTAGGGAATTCTAAACTTTACTGTTTATTTGAAATTTGAATCACAGACTGTTCTTATTTCCCCATCCACGCTCTGCGGGTATCTCACATCAGCTACTTTTTACCTTTTTCACCCCAATTGAGACCAAAGCCAAGGATTGAACTGGCAACTTCTCGGTGGTAGTCTGATAGGATATTTGACTTAACATCTTAACCCTCTCAGCTATGCAGAGAAAAATAATAATGACGCTTTATCAAAGAAATATAGACGAACTACCTAACTATAAGTTTAAAAAAATGAAAACATCGACAGTACAAGGGAAGTAACTACTTATAATCGAATTTGATTCTCTCCCTTTGAAAGAATTGGATTTCTCTGCCCACTCAAATTTCAACTTCAAAATTATTGAACTTATACGACATTTTTTTTTTTTTAGTTGTATTTCTTTTTTAAATCACAACTTTGAATATTTAAGTTTGATCGACCAATTTCACGGAAATGATGAAATCGTTGTATTTATCAGACTTCTACACTGTGATTTTATATATAGAATTTCATGACTCCATCTCAAAAATATTTTATCTTTGTGGTTAAACTTAGAATCCCAGAAAGATTGAAGATAAGTTGAATGCTGAGAAAAAGTTCTAAGATATATATATATATATATATATATATAAAGTGGAATGAATGATATAGTTCCATTGCACAAGAGTTATCTTTATATCAACAGGATGTGCAGATAAGACAAATGGGGTAAGTTTTTTGGCGGGGGAGAGAGAAAGAGAGAGAGAGAGAGAGAGAGAGAGAGATAAAAGCAGCCACTAAAGTTTTAGGATGTGAATCTGAATGAACATTAATAAGTGTCAAATACATCCCCACTAAGCACAAAAAAACACCTACTCCTTTCCACGATTTGCAATCGGGAGTGGATTTTTTTTTTTTTTTGGCATTAGATCAGGGAATTACTGATGGTTTGTTGTGATGGAAAAAAAGATTGGTGGGGGGGGATGATGTTAGAGAGGCAGTGGGAAAAGAACTGTTGTTATCTTCTGTTGTCAATTAACAAGATTAAAAATAAGACATGCAGGACCACTTACCTCCCATCTCACAAACCATCCAAATAAGATGAGCAAAACACAGCCGGGGAAGTAAGAGCAAACTCATAAGCAACGTTCTCCAATGGACTCCTATGCATGGACACACCAGTGTTGGTCAACCAGCAAAATCTTACAATCCACTGTGTGGATATGAAATACTGTTTCGAAAATTTGTATAGAGCAGTGACCAATAGTGATAGGACAGACTGGGTTCTTCAGACTTGATGAGGCAACTAGTCTAGGAGAAGGAAAACTCTGAATTCAAAACCTGTTAAACTCCGCTTAAAAATTGACCTTGTGTCATATCCTGCCTGGGCGGAGGGGTTGGGTGAATATGAATAGTGATAGATTGCAAGAGAATCTCAAAGAAATCTGTGCTGTCAGCACACCTTGGTTTGGTTTGTTTAATGTCATATCAACTTTCATGGGTTACTTACTGCCAAAGCCATGATTGTAGTGGTACTATTTAACCTGTAGCTGACAGGGTTACGAGAGTTCATAGCTTTGCTATGAGTATTTGTCTGAAAGGGAATGTAATGGCGTAACAGGAGTTCAAACTTGCTTATAATGCTGTTACAGTCCAGCATGTTACCCACTATAACACGGGACACCTCTCTCCACCTTGATGATGATGATGATGATGATAATAATCCTAAGGTGAGGTCTGGTCAGGAATGAATCAAATTAGCATCTTCATCTTTGTTATTTCAGTCACTACAAAGGATGCTAAAAAGTTCTCAGCCAAACAAAGATGGAAATTATCTTTTTTTTAATTTATTCACAACCCAGTCAGCTGGGGCAGTAGAATATACCAACTATATTGCTGTAGAGGAATAAGCCCCCTCCCCACCAACGAGTATCCTGGATATGACATTAAACCATCTGATAGCAAGGCTTCAGTCTTGGAGATTTGGGGAATGTGAAGTACCCCTTCATTGTCATTGCTCCCAGGTCCACTCTGACCCAGACTGATAGCACCTGATAGGGTCCTACCTATGAGTCAAATAGAACAAACTATGTCTTCAAACAAATGACTGATGTTAAATTGTGACTACTATATAGAAATACTTGAAACAATCTAAGTGTGTCCGAAAAAGGGCTCAGGTTCATTTAAGAATGTTATCTACAAAATGTTTTCAAATCATATATATCTAATATATATGTATAAACTGGACTTGGCATTAGATAACCTACAATGGTTGATATGCCATAAAACCTAGTCAAACCAAACCAAAAATTAATTTATTCATTTTTGGGAAAGGGTTAAAAAAAAATTCGATAAATGATGTGGCAAGTATCTTGAGGTGTTAGATAAGTATATAGAATAGCATGTACATTTCATGATTCCAGGTGATTCCTTTCTTGGTTAGGCTGAGGATTT
This sequence comes from Sepioteuthis lessoniana, assembly GCA_963585895.1. Lineage (NCBI taxonomy): Eukaryota > Metazoa > Mollusca > Cephalopoda > Myopsida > Loliginidae > Sepioteuthis > Sepioteuthis lessoniana. The sequence goes on along the minus strand of CAUZXS010001082.1, from coordinate 259,009 downwards.
TTCAGTAAGTCCTCATATATTTCTGCAAATCTCCACCCTTCTTTCGGAATATTAATGTTTTTTTAATCTAATCAACCATCTCTTGGTCTGATGATTGCATAAGTAACTGACAGTCACCAAGTACTCTGTATCTATGCTATCCAAACCTTTATATATATATATATCAGATAAACTAGTTTATCAATATCCCTAGAGAAGATTAAAATTAAAACCAAAGGAGAAGCTATATCACATCTTTCTCATACCATTTAATACCACTTTCGACACCTCTACCTGAAAGAACTGTTAAGATATTCTGAAATAAAAACCCAACTTAAAAGATATATTTCAAGAACCATTTATAGCTACGTGGTGCATTTCCACTCAACAGATTTCAAATGAGAGTTGCCTAATTCCCTGTCATAGAAAGGACTGAAAAAAAACTCTGATAAGACAACCTCACACAATGCAACTAGAAATGTTAGCAGAAAAGTGGATACTTCTTCAAATCCTGCCCCCAAATCTGCCCAATCAACAGGGCTTTGAATATACTATCCCCTGAAAAAGGGTATGAGTACCCCACAAAAAAGAAGGAGCCCTTGGTATGATACTAAACTGGATCATATAAAGCAAAATAGCCATCTGGCTTTACCATTACCTGGCCGAATGAGACAGGTCTCTCCCATTCAAAGAACAGAAGCAAAAAGAATGAGAATGGGTTTTTGAAACTATCATATGACACCTCATGAAATATCTTATGAACATGCTTATTCTCTGAAGGGGATAATTATTTATTGTCTCCCTACAATATACTACAATATACTTGTATTTCTAAAAGATTTTTCTTATCTGCTCAAGTGTTTTGTCTCAATGGTGTAATCTGTTCTTGTGGTCAGTCTCAAACCAAAGCAAAAGCCATTTTAGTGTTGATTTTCAAGGAAAGCAGACTATTGAAAGAGTAGAACAACAATTTCCTTATTTTCATTTGGCCTCATGCCAGACTAAGCTACTCTTAAAAATCATCATTAAACCAAAAATGACTTTGGGTTTTGCAGAATGTTTTATAAAACTTTCTGCACTTCATTTCTTTTCGACTTAATTATTAAATAATTTTTCAAGAAAAAAAAACCCAAAGTGAAAACAAATGGCTAACTATTTCTTTATTAGACATAATTTACTTAGACTTGTTCCGTACGTGTTGGTTGTTATAGTCAATGTTTCAGCCGACATACTCTTTGGCCTTTTTTAGGTGTTTGTCATATTTGATAACCTTCTAGTAATTTCCAACCAAGTCCTTAATACCTTCTTTGAAAACAAAGATGAAGAAAACACAAGTGAAAAATATATCTCATAACCAAAATTGTTGGTATTCAATCTATAGAAAAGATTTTTTTTTTAAAGTTTGCTATGTTTTAAGGAAATCATTTCAGAAAAATCACCAGATCCCAACTTTGTTTAATCCAAAACAAGAATATGAGTACCAGAAGTGAAAATATTTAGTTTATCATATAAACTCTAAATTTCAATATCATTTTCTCATGCTAGAAAAGAGATCTTTATATTATATCCTTATTGTTGGTTAGGATATATAGGCAGACCCAGCAACGGGAATATCAACAGCAAAATCCAAAGGGTTTAACAATTCATTCTTTATACTGATATAACATCTTCAGGCAACAGATACGAAACTAACCAAGAAGAAATATACAGAACTTTAATAGAGCTCCAAGGTAGAACTCACTCCCAACAAGCAGGGGTGCGAAGCGATATTTGATGAACGTCCCACCAGATGGACGAGTTTGGCACAAGGCCTTTTTTTTAGGTGGGTCTGGGCGCCGAGCTGTGGCTCAGACGCGTCCGGCAGCTCCAAAAATGCATTGGGCCTCATCGGCATTCCCCTAAAGTGGAGTGCCTCAGGTGTCAGGCAATAAACTTAACCCCTCCAAGGAAGGTTAAAACCTAGGGGGACGGCCCTCTGAGACTCGAGGAAATTAACTGTCCAACACGAATGCCAGACAGTCTGCTGAACAGCCTCAGCACAAAGCAGGGCTTGGCCAAGCTTTCTTAAAGCTGATTGGTTGTTACATATATATATATACCATGTATATGTTACATGGTATGGAAATCTAACACTTATATATCTAGCATAGAAAAGATTATACTGTATTGAAGCCTATCTTATAGCAGTTAAATCACAATATCAGTTTTTGCAAAAGTAGAAAAGAAATTATAATGTTGCATTATAAAGAGAAAAATACAGGTTAGACGAGCCAGACACGCCGGACACTGTTGGAGAAGCAAGGACGAGCTCGTAAGTGACGTACTCCTATGGACCCCCACATATACCCAAGCAAAAGCAGGACGACCAGCCCGAACTTACATACAGCAGCTATGTGAGGACACGGGATGTAACCCAGAAGACCTGCTGGAGGCGATGAATGATAGGGAGAAGTGGCGAGAGATGGTCAGGGATATCTGTGCTGGCGGCACGACATGATGATGATGATGATAAAGAGACAAAATTGTTATGCAATGAAAATAGTACCCTAAGTTAATCATATATGGGAATTCTTTTAAGTTGTAACAGTGTGAGTACTATTGTATGGCTACGCTACTTGGACTCTAATGAAAAGCCTGAAAAAAATCTAGATGGGAACAACGCAAGGATGTTACATGTCATTTTGAACAAATCCTTGAAGTAACGCCCTACAAAACAACAGCTGTGTGGCCATTTACTTTCCATCTCAAAAAACATTGATGCAAGACGAGCAAGACATGAATATTCTTCTATGGACTACTACACATGAACACACCTGCCAAAAAATTTCATTCATCAGCTCTGTGCAAACACCGGATGTCATCTACTGGACTTACCAAGAGCAATGTCCAGTAGGGATGAATGGCAAGAAAGAGTCAAAGGAATCCATGCTGTTGGCACACCTTGATTTTGATGATGATGATTTATTTTTTCATCTGTTTGTCCTTTTGATTTACAAGCTTTTCATTTCATGTCATTTGTTTATGTCTATGCTTTATCAATTGTTATTGTCTCCTCCCTTTTTTCTGTTCTTGGATACTGTCATTTGAATCCATCATAGATTGGTTTATTCAAATGCTGAACATGTGTGGCCTACAACTCCATAAGCTCTTCTCTGCTTGGGTGTACGTATTTACGTTTAACAAAGCATGCATTGATTGTTGATTGGGTTTTATGGCATGTCAACTACTGTTGATTATTTAATGCCAAACCCTCTTTATACATATATAGTAAATATATAAGATCTGGTTGGGTTGGGTTTTATGGCATATCAACTATTGTAGGTTATTTAATGCCAAATCCTCTTTATACATATATATTGAATATATATGATTTGGTTTGGCTGGGTTTTATGGCATATCAACCATTGTAGGCTACTTAAAGCCAAATCCTCTTTATACATATATATAAGATCTGGTTGAGTTGGGTTGTATGGCATATCAACTATTGTAGGTTATTTAATGCCTAATCCTGTATACATATCAAGAATATGATTTGTGAACAAATCATTCAATATGTGATTTGAAAGAAAATAGTTTGTAAGTAACATTTTCAAACGAGCCAAAGTTCATTTGTTTGCACACAATTATATATATATATATATATATATATATATATATATAGATGATTGAAAAGTGAATAGTTTATAGGTAATATTTTTTCAAATGAGTTATAGCTAAATTGTTTGTACACAAGTACTGCTATTATTTGCACACAGTTAAAAAAGTTTCAAATATTACTAACATTGACAATTCAATTTAACATCAGACATTTGTTTAAACACAGGTAAATGGTCAAAGGGTTCTATTTGAGGATTGATGGGACCCTCTTAGGTACTACCACTCCAGGTCAGGAGTAATGGCCATAAAGGAGTACTCTATATTCCCCAAAGTTCCAAGGCTGGAGCTTCATTATCAGATAGTTTAATGTCATATCCAGAACACTTGTTGTGGGGCGGGGAGGTCTTACCATAGTGCAGACATACAGTTGGCATATTTTACAGCCCCAGCTGACCATGAATACGGGTACAAACATATCTATGTGAGTATATGTGTTCAGGCATAGCGTATATGCATGCGTGTGTAAACATATCTGTATGGGTGTGTGTGAGTGCATATGTATTTGTACGGATGTGCGTATAATAATATCTATGTGAGTATCTATATACTATATATCCGTATTTGTATGGATGTGCGTATAATAATATCTATGTGAGTATCTATATACTATCTATCTATATGTGCGTATAATGATATCTATGTGAGTATATGTGTTCAGGCATAGCGTATATGCATGCGTGTGTAATCATATCTGTATGGGTGTGTGTGTGAGTATAGATAGTGCATACATATTTGTACGGATGTGCGTATAATAATTGAAAAGGATAGCTGAACAAGTCAGGAAGTAAGAATCCCATGTGGTGTAATGGCAAAAGTGCTGGATCAGTAGCTCAAAGTAAGAGGTGTCCGTGGTGTAATGGTTATCGTCGTAGGAAATTGACACGGTGACACGAGTTCAAATCCTAGACGAGACATAGCGTTTCACATAGTACTAATACCCTTGGGAAAGGTATGAATCCAGTTATTCTCCCTCCAGCTATGGGTAAATAGTAGGGCAGACTAGGTTCTTCAGCCTTGGTGAGGTAACTAGTCTAGGAGAAGGAAAACTCTGAATTCAAACCTGTTAAACTCTGCTTAAAAATTGACCTTGTATCATATCCTGTCTGAGTGGAGGGGTTGGTAAATATGAGTAGCTCAAAGTAAGCGAATTTGAATTGCAATTGAGCTATTATGTTCACTTTTGGACTAATACCCTTGGGTAAGGTATGAATCCACTTATATACCCCCAGTTATGGGTTAAATAGTTACGCTACTGTCTTACAAGGATGGCTTTGGCATTAAGTAAGCTATGAAGGTTGATATGCCATTAAACAAAGAGAGATCAGTAGATTTTAATAGATCATCAAGTTGCAGTGCCAGCATGGATTTCCCTGACTTTCTCTCACCATCCATCCCTATCATCTACTGCTCCCACCAAGTCTTCCAAACTACATCCTGTGTCCACACAAAGCTGATGTTGATAAGTTCTACTTGGTTGGCCAACACAAGCATGTCCATGTGTAGGGGTCCATAGAAGAATGTCACTTATGAGTTCGTCCTTGCTTATCCAGCAGTATCCTGCAAGTTTTGTTCGTCTTACTTAAATGGTTTTAGAGATGGGAGGTAAGTGGCCGTACAGCTATTGTTTTGTGGGGTTGTTGCTTCCAGGATTTGTTCAATATAGCTTGTAGTATTTATTGTGCATTTCCAATTTAGTTTTTTTTTTAATGCCTTTTGTCAGTGTCCATGTGGTGTATCTATGCAGTGATATTGACACAACCACAGCTTGGAAGAAATCTTGTTTTATTTTTTTTAAATAGATCAGACTTCCATATGATCGATAGCCTAGCAGTCTATGCCTTCACTAGGTGCATATCAACATCACTTTCAGCAGATGAGACACTATTGTCAAGGTACGTGAACTTGTCAACTAGTTTCAGAGGACTACCATTTAGAATACTAGTCCATTGGCTTAGTGGTAGAGTATTTGCCAATGGTGCAGGAGACCTGGGTTCAATCCCAGGTCGCGTCATACCAAAGACTTTAAAAATGGTACTTGATACCTCCTTGCTTGACACTCAGCATTATAAGGTATGTATCAAGGGTAAAGTGGACCATTCCAGGGAAAGGAGTAGCACTCTTCCCTACACCTCAGTGTAGTAGCTATTGAAAAGGGAGCTTTTGGGTAGCCCTCAACTACGGTTGCTAACTTTACTTTTACTTACCATTTAGAGTAGAGATGGCTCCTTGTTTAAAACACATGTACTCTGTTTTGTTTGCATTCACGTAGAGGCTAATGCCTCCTGCTGCAGCATGGATTCGGCTTGGGTAGGTTTATGTTTAGGAAATAATGAAATAAAAAGGATTTTTCAATGGGGATGAAAGGCTTAGTTTTTAAATGTCCATAAGTAAAGTAAGTATAGTTGGCAACCATAGTCAAGGGTGACTGAAAGCTCCCTTTTCAATAGCTACTACACCGAGGCGTAGGGGAGGGTGCTACTTCTTTCCCTGGATTGCTCCACTTTACCCTTGATATGTACCTTATATTGCTGAGTGTTAAGCAAGGGGTTATCAAGTACCATTTTTAAAGTCTTTGGTATGACGCGACCTGAGATTGAACCCAGGTCTCCTGGACCATTGGTGAACACTCTATTCACTTCTCTAATCTTTGACAGTACTATTTTTTTGTTGAGGTACTTAAGTTTGGGGAGTCCTAAGTTGGGAGAGCAATTTTCTTTCCCAGAACCCTAAATATTTAAGTTAGCAGAAGGTACTTATAGTTTAATGATTATTGTCATAGAAAATGAACACAAGGGACAAAGTTCAAACCCTAGACAAAGCTGTTTGCATTTCACATAGCACTAATACCCTTGGAAAAGGTATGCATTCAACTATCCTCCCTCAATCTATGGGTAAATAGTAGGGCAGACTGAACTCTTTAATCTTAGAATTTTTTTTTTTTTTCTTTTTTGTTTAATAGCATATCAATCTTCATGAGTTATTTAATGCCAAAGCCATTCTTGTAGAAAAAACAGCAGTGATACTATTTATCCCATAACAGGGAAGAATAAGAAGGTTCATACCTTTCCCAAGGGTATTGGTTCAAAAGTGAATGTAGTGACGTGACTTAAGTTTTAACTTGCTTACTTTGAGACTGCATTCCAGCACTTAAACCATTATGCTATAGGAACTAACCCACCACATTTTTTGGTAGTGAATCTAAATCTTTATTTTTCTTTGTCTATCCTCTTTTTTTAAAAAATACAAATAAAACCTTCTACCTCATTCTTTTAAAAAAAATTTCAGTTTTCTCAATCAATTTGACTTTATAGTGTTGAACATTGACTTGAAGACCACTTTTGACATGCTGCATAAATTGCATGGGTGGTATAACAGGAAATACACCCGTTTCCAAAAGTAAACAGGACACAAATGCCCCAGTGGAAATTAAGTAGGTTACATGCTAGAAGAGCCGCACACTAGAAGTAGAAAAACAACAGGAAGTATACCTGTTTCCTAAAGTAAACAGGACACAGGTATTTTTTTTAGCAGAAATGCAGTGTAAGTGGCATGCTAGACTGGAGGCATGTCGATGTGTAATGTGTAGGTGGGACGTGTGACCACGTAGATTGTGTGAGCACCCGGAAAATTAAATAGATCAGGGAAGATTTCGACCGAGGAGAACAAAGCAGAAATGCAGAGAGGTTTCACAGAAAAACTGCACAGTCGCCCCTGTGTGTGTGTGTGTGTGTGTGTGTGTGTGTGCATTTCAGCCATTTCCGACTCTCCCTTACTCTATCCATACATACATACATTTTGGGAGATATTAAAAAGAAAAAAGAAGCGGACTATATTTTTTATGGGGGGTGTCCTCGTGGTGTAATGGTTGAAGCGATGGACTGCGAAATCGCAGTAAGCGAGTTCGTACTCCAGTCGCACAATTACATTCACTTTCGGGCAAATACCCTTGGGAAAGGTATTGAACCCCCTTATCCTCCCATCTATGGGTTAAATAGTCCCAATACTGTTCTTCTAGGAGAATGACTTTGGCATTAAATAACCTACAAAGGTTGATATGCCATTAAACAAAGAAACCGAAACCTATATTTTTTATACTTCAGCATTGTCTTCTTTCTTTCCTGTTTCCAACAATAGGCATGAAAATAAGGAATTAGTATATTCTTCATCGAGCATTCAAACAAGATTTTCTAAAGGGTAGTGAATCTAAAAATCATAATAATAGAAAAGAAAACTTGACTAAAATAGAAGCCTCATACAATTATTTAAATTTATAACTGAAAGTGGTTATTAATAAGTAAAATCTGGTGTTCTTTGTACAAAATTGCATGAATTAAGTATGATGAATTCTCCTATTGATTTTAATGTATAAAAGCCTAACAGTTCAATTAAAAGATGTGAACTGCTGAACACCCTACACAGATGAGTTGGGTGGGTTTTTTGGCATATTAAGCATTGTAGGTTATTTAATGCCAAATCCTGTTTTTATATATATATATATATATATATATTGATTTGTGAACATATTTTGTTGATAACATTTTAAATTGAGCCTTAACTCATTTTTTAACATGGTTAACTGGTTTCAAGTATTGCTATATAACAGTCATAATTTAACATCAGTCATTTGTTTGCACACATTTAAATAGTCTTACAAATGTAAGAGATTATTTTATCAGTAATTTCATTTTTAAATGAGTAACAACTAATTTATTTAGTATTATTTAGTATTGCTATTGTCTCTAAATGGTTAAATTATTGCTATCTAACACAAATAATAAGTGGTTACAGCGATTTAACACTAATTATTCTATTCAACATGACTCATTCATTTGCACACCGTTAAATGGTTCCAAGTATTTCTATGTATTAACCAGCTCATTGGCCTAGTGGGTAGAGTGTTCGCCAATGGTTTGGGAGACTTGGGTTCAATCCCAGGTCGCGTCATACCAAAGACTTTAAAAATAGTACTTGATACCTCCTTGCTTAACACTCAGCAATATAAGGTACGTAACAAGGGGAAAGTGGAGCAATCCAGGGAAAAAAGTAGCACCCTCTCCTACACCTCAGTGTAGTAGCTATTGAAAAGGGAGCCTTCTGGTCGCCCTCGACTACAGTTGCCAACTTTTTACTTATTTCTATGTATCACTAACAATTCAATTAAACATCAGTCATTTGTTTGCAAATGGCAAACAGTTCTATTTGACCCAGAGATGAGATTCTATCAGGTGCTGTCACTCTAGGCCAGAGTGGACCTGGGAGCAATGGCAATGAAGGGGTATCCCATATTCCCCAAATCGATAAGGCTGGAGCCTTACTATCAGATGATTTAATATATCCAGGACACTTCTTGGGGGGATCTTACCTCTGTGCAAAGATGCAGTTGGTGTATTCTACAGCTCCAGCCGACTTGCGCATGCGTATGTGTGTATATATATATATATAATAAACAAATATATAAAGTGTTCAAGATAATCCCAAGCAGAATGATTAAATTTAAACCTGGAAAAAAAAAATTATTAAAAAAAACAAAACAAAAGTACAAAAATGAAAGACAATAATTCTATAAAAAAGAAGAGAAGAAATTTTGTATTTAATACCAATGGAGTATGTAGTACGATGACTGTTCAGTAACTTTAAAAAGGTCAATAGCATAGTTTTTACTGAGTTGAAAGAACCAAGAAAGTTTTATACTGGCACAATCAAAAGTCAGACTGAAAAAAAAAAAAAAAAAAAAAAAAAAAGGCGAGGGGAGAAGTCCCAATTAACAATAGTAGGGTCAAAGGTTAACCCACAAAAACAATATAAGTGGGTAGTAAGTTGGGAGAATAACAATTGGAAGTGATGTGAATGTGCCATCTTTTTACATTGATTAACAAGTTTCTCTGCTTTGAATGATCAAACCTGTTCTTTTAACGGCAACACAGCTGTAAAGCATATTTGGGTTGAAAACCTCAACAATCAAATTCACTTACAACTGTCATGAACAAGTCTTGTTTAACATTTTTTTTTTCTCTTTTCCTTCTTATTTTTGGAAGGGTAATCATTCCTGTGCATTTCAACCAAAATCTTCCTAGGTTTATCTCTATAGAACTTCAAATCCCTCTGTGGGTATAGTCGTCAGCTCTAAAGTGGAAGCAACCAAAAAAAATCAGAGTGAACAGTTACAAATACAAAATGAAGTGAACATTCATGGGGATGTTTGCATTGTAGTTCTAAAGTTTTTTGGATCAACTAAGAATACTGCCATTAAACATTTGCCAATCTGTTAAGAGAATGTCACGGAACATTCCCGTTACATTCAAAATTTTGCAATTTCATTTTTGACCCAAAAAAATCTGATGAGATTGAAATCAGCAATGTACAGTTCTCCTTTCCTAAGCTTAGTTTGCCACAAGGCCAAAAGTATGAGCAACCCAATGAGAACCAAACTTGCTAATCAACAATGTAGTTTAGTTAATGGCTTATCAAACATCATGGGTTATTTAATGCCAAAGCCAACCTTGTAGAACAGTCATGGTACTATTTAACCCATAAATAAGGGGATAAAGGAGTTCATGCCTTTCCCAAGGCTATTAGTCTGAAAGTGAATATAATAGTGTGAATGGAAGCCGAACTCACTTATTACAATTATAATTGTTGCAGCCTAGCATATTAGTGACAAAATAACCCCTGCCCAATATACGGTTGAAGAATAGAACTATCAGTGTCTAAGTTTTAGCAAGCCAAGGATTCAACTTTAATCCTTTAGACCCAGAATTATCTAAAAAGGACACATTTTCAAAATACCCCAACTGATTAATATTTAAATTTTTTCTTTTATATGAAGTAAGCATTTAGTTTCCTTATTGAATATGGATTTTTTTAAAACAAAAGTTGAAAATATAATAGTTTAACAATATAATTTTATCAAAATAACAAATACTTTTCTTTTTGAAAATGGATTTTCTTAACACCAGATAAAAAAGGTAAGAAGCAAAACTAAATAATCTTTTTTATTTTACACGTTAAAAAGTCTTTATTTAAAAAGATGAAAAGAAATTCTTTTTTTTTTTGATTATTTAAATTGCTTTTTCTCCCTTCATAAATTTTTATATCTTGTATTGGGATAAAAAAAAAAAAAAAAATTTTTTTTTTTTTTTAAATTATATATATATATAGACCAAGTATAGAGATGAATACAATTTGGGAACCATTAATCAAAAAGGCTTGATAAAAAAAATAAAATAAAAACAGAGACATTAGGTTTATAAGTCCCAAAAATTCACTTTGCATGGCACAGTGGATAAGGCATTCAGTTGGAAAGTGCTTCTTGGCGAAATCATCTGGAAGTTGTAGGTTCAACAGGTAACACTAACAAGTAATACTTACTATAACTTAACACTTGTACCCGGTCATGGTTAACAAAACTGGAACAGTCAACTCCTGTGGTTCAAATAAAGGGTTCCGCTTGAGATTCTGTGTGGACTACCGAGTTCAACATGAAACACCTGAAGAAGGCCGAAGAACATATCGGCTGAAATGTGATTATAACAATAAAGATGAAGCCAATAGTCTGAATATTCTAAGTAATAATAATTATCAAACCTCATCTCATAAATTTAGATAATTAATGTTCAGCTTTGGCTCTAGTTCTTGGGTGAGGTTTAGAACTACCCTAAGTAATAATAATGTATTATTTACTTTGTGTAAATGAAAAGTTTCACAGTGAGATAACATGAGCATATTGTGAAAAAAGTACTTTCTTGAAATAAATTCTGGGTCTAACAGATCTGATATTGGAATTAAACAAAACAATAACTAGTGGAATTTTTGCGCATCTTTTAGTAAAAAATTTTCTTTTTTTCTTTCAAACAAAAACAAAGATATTGAAACAAGTCAATGTCAACCATTATTATTAATTATTTTAAATATTTTTCTTCCATTAAAAATCTTTTTTTTTTTTTTTTTTTTTCAGTTGTGTCCCTCTTTATATTTTTTCTTCTTTTCGAATTGCTATTCATGTCATCAGCGAGGAACAGCATAGATGAGAAGTAATGACAAAGAAGTTTTTAGTGAGATTTGAACTCAGGTTTCTTTTGGCTCAAGGAAACTCTTGAGCAACTGAACTACAAAGCCATTGATTTGCAGAAGCTCAACTAAACTTATAAACTGATCCCCTAATTATTGATTTAGTAGGTAGTGTGTTTAACTAGGTTTCTCCATGATAAAAGGGGATGTGATTTGGAATCTCGGATTTAATTTAATTATTTTTCTTTTCCCACCAATTAATGCTGTTCCTACGTGTTGTAAAAATAGCAATCCAAGTCTGTTGAGATAAACAATAAATGAAAGAAAATACTCATCAAAATTAATAATAATCACCCAAAGCTCATTTTCAATAATCTTTAAAATCCGAGTGATTGACAATGACAGGAATACAAGTGTCAATCCAAGAAAAACTTTATTAAACATTTTCAATTCACTGAAGAAGAAGAAGAGGAGAAGGAGAAAAAAAATAATTGGAAAAAAAAAAAAAAAAAATATTGAAGAAAATAAATTCATGCACCAACTGTGAATATTTAATTTCCTCAAACAACGAATACTTTTGTTGTTGTTCTTGCAAGAAAGATGAAAATCAACTAAAAAAAAAAAAATTAAAAAAAAAAAAAAAAAAAAAAAATGCAAGCAACTTCAACCACCAATTTGACTCATCAAAACAACAACCAAATGATTTCTGGAGGTGGAAACTGAATTGAAAAAGATAATTTTTTTCTCCAATTGACTTAGAAAAGAAAAGAAAAAATTTTTTAACACTTTTTAAAGCCATAATTTTAACTATTTAAAGATTTCTTTATTATAGAAATCAGAAAACAAAAAGTTTTGCTCCTCTTGACTGTTCATGACAAGCAAATTGTGATCCTTACTGAATACTTAAAATCTAATGATTTAAAAATATCAATTTTACTTCATCTAATTTGAAGTTTGTGTTCACAGATTTTGGATTTACAAATTGTTTTTGTGCTCCAATTTTAGGACATTTCAAGTATTTTAAATTGACAACAACTATCAGAGGTCTCGAAGATTGTATAGTTTGGAATTGTCAATCATGGAAATTGAAACAAATCTGAAAAAAGTCAAGTAAAGATGGTTGAATAATCAAAGGTTTACAGATGGAAAACAGCAGTTGAGTTAATTAAATGTGAAATTTTTTAGTTGGGTACAGGAAACAAACAAAAGAAAAAATTAATATTAATAAAATTATTTGACATTTTGGGTTTGAACTGCTTATGACAACATAAAGATAATAAATATTACCCATGCCCCACAATAGTTGTTACATTTGTATATAGATTTTATACAATGTAACAAATATGATAGGACAGGAGTAGTATTAAATATGTAGGTACATCAATAAGTCCGTAGCCTAATGCAAAAAAAAAAAAAAAAAAAAAAAAAAAAAAAATTTTTTTTTCTTTTTTTAAAAAACAAAACTATTATCTTCTAGCTTGTCAATTCTGTGGCAAGTATTAATCACACAGAACAAACATTATATAGTGAAAATTTCAGATCAAAATTCAGCAAGTAACTACACATTAGGCTATTGACTTCTTGATCCACTGCCATAAATTTACAAAATTAAAAATAAAAATTAAAACAATACAATGCATCAAATTGTTTCAATATGGCTGACAGTTTTGTTAGTACGGATGATGAAGTTGACATTTTGTTAGTTTTTTCATTTTTATAGATTCCAACAATAAAATTAAATGATAAAAGAAAAGAAAATTCTTTTAATAACAATTCTTAAAAATATTTGTTAATTTAGAAATAAAATTCCGGGTTGAATTGTTTTTAGAATGAAAATTTTTTTTCTTCTTTTGACCGAGAATTGAGAAATTAAAAGATTAACCAAAGAAAGAAGTGATGTATGATGATACAAAAACAGCTTCAAATAAGATTTTACACGCCAAAGAAAACCACTAAGTGATGGAGAGATAAAAGCTGTGCAAAGTACAAATTCCTATTTGATTGGAAGGAAGATGCAACCATTCAAAATTGACAAAAAAAAAAAAAAAAAAACAAAACAAAAAAAAAAAAAAACAATTTCATCCATTTTATTTTGAATTTGTTGTTTTTATAATTTTATTCAAAAAGATCAGACAAAACTACTTAAAAAAAAAAAAAAAAAAAAGAGAGAAAGTATCACATTTGTTTGAAACTTGAAAATTTAATTATTTTCAAATAGAGACCAAATCTAAATATCTGCTTGCTTGTTTTGATGTTTTTTGTCCTGAAGCAAGGGAAATAGATAATTTTTTTTGTTGGTTTCATAAAGTCTATATAGTCCAGATTAAAAGCACGGAATGGGTAATCCAAAACCAAACATTTTTAGA